>NC_033668.1:72932630-72958077 GCF_000165445.2 Microcebus murinus | reverse complement strand
AGCTACCTGGAGATCCTGCAGCCAGTCTAGCTAAAATGCACACATTCAAAACTCATTTTGAACTGAAAGAAAAATGGGTAAAAAGGTTTTTAAAAAGTCAAACTGCTCATGGAGATAGCTTTCAAGACTTGATCCACAGGCCTAATTAAAGTACTAATCAGGCAACTAAATTAATTCCAGTTTCTCAAAGAAATTGGATCTAGCTGTCCTTCATACTGTGGAGTTGTGTTGCCCATCTCATGGCTAGAGTATCTAGTAAAATCATTGAACTTTGTGTCCCGTGAGTTGTGAATGTTTAGTGTATATTTTGTGTATGTCCATGTATTACATGTTTCTGTGCTTAAAAGCGTTCTGGACAGGACTAAAAGTAAGAGGGCTGCTCATAAATTAAACAAACCCAAAATGGTTCATGTGATTAGTAATCATGGTAAATAAGCTGGAATAGTATTTAAAAAAATAAAAGGTATTAGTAAGTATAGCAAAAATGTTTTGTGAAATTGTCACAGCATGCATTTGTTTTGGCCTGGTTTTACCAGCCATGTTATGTTCTTAGTGTGTGGAAAATTTGACATAAAGGTAAAACATAAACTTCGGGCAAAGACAAAATGATCTCTGTGTCAATTAATTTTTGATAGTAAGGTAAATTTAATATTTGGTCTTATGATAATCGCTTAATTCTCCTGAGTCATACACAAAAAAAATACCCATGTGTATTAACTGTACGGTAAAATGTAGACGTCCTAAGTGTCACCAAATTAGAACACAATAAAACACCAGGATAGAAGCACAAAAAAGAAACTTATGGCAAAGGTTATGCAAAATATTTTGGTTTTGATCTTTTAATCCTAGCTGCCACACACTGTATTTTTCCCCACTGATTTCAATGTTTGTGGAAAGGTACACCACCGTGTTCTAACCCATACTACCATCTGGATATTAACAGTACTGTTAAGAAATTTCAAAGCTGTCCTTAGGAAGTGGTACCTACAGGAGGCTTAAATTGAGGTTTAAGTTTCCCTTGGTCTGACACCTCTTGTTTCACTCATTCCAACGCTAGCTGGTTATTGATGCATTATGTTGCTGTAACAAAGTTTTTGCTTGGAAAGATTCCTAAACTGTTATTTTTGTATGGCTTATTATTTTAAGATAAAAAGTGAATGTTAAAAATCCAAGAGAGAATCTCAAAACGCTTACTCTTTACAAATGAGTGCATTGTACTCAAGTTAACCCCAGGTGAAAAAATGTTTGAGAACAGTTAGTTTTAAAAACTAAATCTGATCCTCATTTACAAGCATGTTAGCACTTTTGTGTCACGTTTGGGTGCTAAGGAGTGGTGCTGAAGTTCCTTCAGCCTACAGTCAGACTGATCTAACGTTGATGGGTTGAGAAAACTATCCAAATGAATGAAGGCTCAGAAGCATGAATTTTCTTTCTCCACCCTACTTTGTCCACCTGCCTCTTGTACCAATTATGCCCTGAAGCTAGCCATACAAACAGAATCCCTCTGCCTCCATGGCAGGTCCCCAAGGCCAGAACCTGTTTTTCTGAAGCTAGCCATAAAACCTAAATGATTCTTGCAAAAACTGGCCATCAAGGAATTATCTGCCCTAGTCGTAGCTAAGTTTACTATAAAACCCATTCCAGAAGTGGGCCTGTGCCTGCACCAGAAGGAGGAATGCATAACTCAGACAGGCCAAACAACAATCTATATATCAAAGCCTTTCTGGTTCTGCCATCAGCCCAGTTAGAATTAGCTCACAGCCTTTCTTCCAAGTCGATATTCCACAGGCTGTCCCACACTTTAAACATAAACTGGGCAATTTCCCTGCATCTTTGAGTGTTCATTCTGAAGGATCCATGGTATAAGTTTTAATTCTTTCTCCTATCTAATCTTCATGTCAGTGAAATTTTCAGCAGTGGTTTATGGGAAGTGGCCTTTGCTCCAAATTTGGGGGCCAGGGACGTTCTGACCTATGATGCAATAGATTTTGTTTTGGGGATGTGGTGTTCTTGGAATGATCTAATTAAACTAATGCCTCCTAATGGGATGCTCTAAAAGTCTACTATGTCTATTAAACTATAAGTGATGTCATATTGTTTAAATATCCAGTCTTATTATAAATGCTTATTTGTTTTTTCTTGGTAAGATTTAGTTTAAAAGCGAAAAAAGCAATAGTTAAAACTAAATTTTGATCTGTTCTGTGTTATATATCTAACTTATAGGGTACACAAAATGGTTAACAGATAAAGTAACTGAAACTGATCCTTATGATGTAAGTGAAGTGCTAGGTAAATAAAGTATGATAATGTAGTATAAAGGAAATAATAGATATAACGAGTCCATAATGTATTAAAGTTCAAGCTAGCATATAAGAAATAGTGCATATATTTTTGAGATTGTTTTGTCATAATGATGCGTGCATCACCAGTAACACTCAAACTCGTCGAGACTGCCTAGTACAGGATAAATGACTCCGTAATTTTTTACTAATGTTCAATAATTTTTTAAGAAATGGTCTCGTTTCAGGTTGATGACTGAGTCGCGCTCTCCATCCAATGTGCTATATGATTTACAGGGTGAAAATCACGCCTAGAACATTATTTTTTAAACCCAAAGTTTAAGCTTCTATACTTGATATCTTACTTTTATATTTAGGAATATAATAAAATTGGTAACTGATAAGAATCAAAGCTTACTTTAACTCCTGGTTTTCTAAGAGTTGACATTATTCATTAATACATGTAACTGAACGTTCTAGGTGGAAGGAAATAATTCTATAAAAAATTTTTAAGAAAAGTTTACGACATAAATACGAAAGTTTGTTAGAAAAACGTAATTTTTTCTAATCTCATTGGTTTTGAAAACGCGTTAAAAATTCAATACTCAAATGATTGTTAAAGATTAATGATATAACTTGAAGGTTGTAAAAGGTTTATATAAATCATTAACTTTCAGTCATATTGGTTAAAACTACATGGATTTGTTATAAGATTTTATAAAATTAAAACTTTATCATTAATACACTACACAATGAAAATTTGGCTTCCCTTTTGGACCTGAGTTTATATGATCTTAATAGGAATAACACAAAGTATTTTGAGGAACAACAAAGAGTTTTTATTTACCTTTCATAAACTGCAAAAAGGGGGGAGGAAGGATGAGAAAGACACAAGTTCAGCTGCCTCTCATATAATTTGTACTTCACTCTGTCCTCTATTAAGGTCTTTGACAACTGAGTCTCTTTCTGTCAAAGAGTAAGCTTTTTGCTAATTTTAAAATATTTGAATTATCAGTTTGCTAAGGAAAATGTCTGTAATTTTAATAGTACACTGCAAATCCTCTTCATGGAAAACAAGTGTTTTATAATGAACAATTCATGACTTTCTTCTTTAAGCTTCACTAATTTAGGTTAATAAAACTAAGAATTAAGTCAATGCACAGGATTCTCCATATAAAGTGTACCAAAATATAAGATATTTTTAATAAGAAATTTAAAAAAGATAGAATGTCTTTTATTAAATATTACCATTTTGTCTATTCAGAGTTTATTTAAAAGGTTGAATGCAAAACATGGTTCAAAGAGAAAATTTAAAAAATTAAAAAGTAATTTCTGGTAAGAAGATAGAAGTAAAAGGCAGATGAATATAGAAATATATATACATATAACATACATATACTGTTTTTGTTGCCTTTGTTGCTTTTGTTTTGGATAAGAAGGTTAAACACAAGGATCATGTAAAAAATGATCTTCTATGGAACTTTTGGTCTTAAATCTTAAATGTACTGGCTATTTGGGAAAAGGGAATGTACGAAAAAAGAATGTTTTCAGGAGGCATGTTTGTAGGATAGTGTATGGTACTAACAAGTCAGAAAAAGTTTAAAAGGGAAATTTTTAAGAATTTTGTATGTCGGTCCAGTTGCTATAATTAAGAAAAGAAATTTGGTAAAACAAAGTCTCTCTAGATATTAATTTGCTTCTTAATGAAATGACATTGATGTACTCATTTTTGATTCTATAACCTGTTTCCTTGTGTAATTTAGGAAAGTATCACATACAGAACGGTTTTACTTTACTTTTCAGTAACTTGACAAAAGAAGAAAGGTATATATTCTATCAAGATAATCCTGTGCCCTCTTATGAGGTTTTGAATAACCAGAAAACTGAACATTAAAAGGTTAAGGTTTAATACGCCATATAACTTACTTTATCACTTTTAAATCTTTTTGATGAATGTCTCCTTCTGGTTAAATAAATGACCCTTATTTTATACTACTGTGATTGTATTTGAACAAATGTTTTAAGCTAGCATACAATGAACAAACTTTCCAAAAGCCTAAATTCTAATCAATCTTTTGGATATAAATATATAATATATATATAATATATATATATATATATATATTAGGACTGCTGAAGGTCTAAGACAGACATTAGATTTATTTGGTCGCATAAAAACATATGGGAAACATTGTCAAATATGAAATGGCATTTAACCTTTGCTTCGACTGTATTTGTATATAAGTATGTTATTAATATATATGTTTCCAGATTCAAAATTTTGTCATATCTTGGTGTATGTATTCAGTAATCAATTACAGTTATTATGTAAATGGCATAGCGACAAATAACAAATTTTGTTTGTCAATGTGTCTGTTTAAACCATGGCTAGTCCAGTTTGTCATCCCTAGACAATTAATTGTCTGTCTTGATTCATCTCAGAGAGTACGTTTTTTCTCGGCTAAGTCCAAACTTTGCTTCTTCAAGATAAACAGTCAGCGGAAAGGACAGACAAGTTCCCTTGAATCACAGGTGGTCCCGTTAACATTGGAGATTATGCACCATTGGCCTAAACAAAACAACTTCCAGGAGATTAGTAGAAAAACTAAATATGTCCTTCAGTATCGCTAACTCAACCTCATGAGAATGAACTAAATTCTATGAAATACTTTTTATTGTGAAACATTACGATTCTCTTGTTTTGTTTTCCAGAGTCCTGACTAATTTTAGGTAAAAATCTCGGTTACCTGATATCTCCACGACCTCGAACTATAAACTGGTGCATACACGTGCAAATATCCCTCCCTCTGGTCGAGGCTGTCATGGAAGAGGGGTACAGTGAGATTCAAAGGGCATAATCAGGGGTGGAATTAGTTTAGCAACCTCCAGAATCAAGGAGGCACACAGACCCCGACAAATATGACTGAGACATTCTGTCTTGTGAGGCCGTGGTACACATATCCATCACAATCATCAATGTTTTTCCTCCTTGCAATAACTTCGCACGTTCTGAAGTATAATTGTTCTCGGGTATCAGGTTTACAAAATGAGATATAACGAGTAATTTATAGCCACCTTCGTGTAAATTACTAAAGAGATAAAATATTGTGACACGATAAGTCTCCAATCCCTTAGCTTAATGGTTAATAATAGCTTATGTTTGCACAAGTTACCGCTAACCCAAGATATGTATTCAACATGCAGAGAATTATTTGTAGCCTTGACTTGACATTTTGCTCTCTACAATAATGTTGCCTAGAAGTTTAAGGTGGATGAGTACCTGGCTACCTCCTAGTCCCCGTGTGGTCTAAAACATTTAATTGGTTATAAGCCATTTTTGACTTCAGTCTATTGGCCACATGGGCCACTACATGGGTCCCACTGATGGACCCAGGGCAGGCAGCCACACCACCCAGGCAATGGATGGCGAAAATAAGAGTTGGCCATAGATGACTGCTTCTGGCAGATCTTGGCCAAAGGGGGGAATTGTGGAACAAAATAAAACTCAGGTGCTCCTGCCCCCTCAACGCCCCCCACAACCAGGTGATGAATGGACTCCTCTTGCTCACCAGATATCCAAAAACTCAATTTGCCTGCCTTCGCGGAGGGAGTTCAGACATGCTCCATCATGATGCTCCCTTCTTGGAGACAATCCTTTGTAACCCATTAACAGTCCTAAGGCTAAACCTGCGGTCATCCATTTACACGAAAATTATCCAGTGGTTGTCCTCTGATTTACAGGCTTACTTTGTTATCATTCAAGCTTTAGACAAAAGCTCCATGTCTTTCAATCAGTTACATCAGAGTCTTTAAACCACCCTGTAAAGCCCTCATCGCTCCAGAGGCCACTTTTGGCATAACATTGTGTGTCACATATATGATTATGACTTTACCTGTGGACCCCTATCTCCTGAAAGTTATATCCACAAACTCTAAGCAACCATAGCCAGTCCATGTGCCCAAGTTTACTTGGGAATCACTCCGGTCATGGTCCTCAAAATTTCCCTCAGAATAAATATATTTAAGTTATTTTACACAGTTTGGCTTCTTTCCATGACACAGTATATATTAAATAGGGCATTTTAATTCACGTTCTGTTTAATCAAGAATCTCTATAAATGTACTCAAGTGTGATCTTCTTAGCCTTACTCACTACGTATAAGGCTGGATCTTCTACCTGGAAAGCTCTGAACAATAGGAAATTATGCGTCTCACTCCCTTAAATCCTACCCACCGGTGTCCCTGGGCCTCCTTCAAGGGAAATGCAGACTAATTTTTACCAGTTTCACTCCTGATGGCCCTTCACATACTGAACATGATAACACATACTCTTTTGGACTCTTTTGTGTTTTAAATGTTACAGAAAAGAAAACAACACTACAAATAATTTTGAAAGGTTTATTCGAGCACATTTGAGACCATGGCCAAACAATGCCCAGAATCCTTGACAAGTCTTGAGCACTGTGGGTGGAATTACAGTTTTTTTGTTTTTGTTTTTTTTTGGCGTTTTGAGCGAGTCTCCTGTGTTAGCCAGGCTAGAGTCCCTTGGCATCAGCCTAGCTCACAAGCAATCAAATCTGGCTCATGCATTCTTCTGCCTCAGCCCTCCAGAGTACCTGGGACTAAACTGTCTATGCCAGCTATTTTTTCTAGATATTTTTATTGGTCAATTAATTTCTTTCATTTTGAGAGAACAGGGCTCGCTCTGTTAAAGCTGGTTTCAACTCCTGACATTGAGTGAACCTCCTGCCTTGGCCTCCCCAGTCTAGGATTACAGACGTGAGCCACTGCAAACCAAGGCCTACAGTTTGTTTTATACATTTCAGGGGACATTTTAATTGCAAATACCATAAACAATGAGTTATGTCAACAATCACCATAAAAAGTTAGCCAGTCAGTTTTAGGGTAGCCAGAAAAGAAAAGAGAAAGCCTGAGAGATATGTTAATTCTATATTAGTAGGTCCAGAATTTGAGCTCTGAATTTTCCTTGATGCAATTTGCCCTTTCCTAAAATCTTGTGCACAAGAATTGGCTATAACCTAGTGCAGAGCTAGCAAAGCTGGCATGCCTTGGAACCTTCCCATTTACACAAATACTTGAAATGACCAGCACCATAAACTGAGGTGCCTAAGAGGTCATTCTCTTTTTCCTTCCTTATTTTGATAGGATCTGTTTCCCATTTTTCTTTACAAGAAGCAAGTG
This sequence comes from Microcebus murinus, assembly GCF_000165445.2. Classification (NCBI taxonomy): domain Eukaryota; kingdom Metazoa; phylum Chordata; class Mammalia; order Primates; family Cheirogaleidae; genus Microcebus; species Microcebus murinus. The sequence continues at coordinate 72,950,596 of NC_033668.1, read as the reverse complement.
AACTGTAATCTAGGGTTCAGTGTCCTTGATTAGAGTGTGCTGATTGAGGGCAAGGCTCCTCAGTGTTTCACCACCGAGTCAGGAAAACCCTCTTATGTGTTTCAATTTCTCTCTGAGAGTTCTGGTACCTCTGAGTGGGCTCAAAATGCTGAGTGATAAGCTCTTATATGCGTTTCCTGGACGAATGAGCCTTCTTTTAATTAATTTTTTGGGTGGTTCCCTATCGGGCCACTTGAACCTCTAGGAATCACCCCAGCCAACTCCCCCTCTGGACTGCAGTCACCTGGACTGCCATTTGGCTGGGACCAGTAACATGCCCTTGTCTTCAGAGTTTAGGAGCTTAGTCTCTCATTTATCTACAAACAAGATAGTCTGTTTCTTCTTTTGCAAATGCACAGATGTTAATGTAACCCATTAACAGGCCTAAGGACAAACCTGCAGGTCCTCAATTTACACAGCAAACATAAGTCCAGTGGCTTGTTTCTCATTGTTCCAAGCCTTTAGACAAAAGCTTCATGTCTTTAATCAGTTACAAGTGAAAAAGTCTTTAAACTCACCTATCACCTGTAAGCCTTCCCCACTTGGAGATGGCTCACTCTTTGAGTCAAAACCTATATATGCCTTCTTCCACATATTGATTTATGACTTTACCTGTAACCCCTGTTCTGCCTGAAATGTGTGAAACCAAACTGTATCCCAACCACAGCATGTCCACTTCCTCAAGGCTTCTTGAGCATGACTCAAACTTGGCTCAGAATAAACCTCTTTAAATTATTTTACAGAGTTGGGCTCCTTTTCGGTTCACAAGATTGGTGCCCAACATGGGACTCAGAAAAGACTCAGGACCCATTTTTGAGTAGTTCAAACTCAGCGCTAGGTACAGGCATGGCCCCATTGGCACTCCCGACTCTGAGCTTCTCCTCTGTTGGAACTGGTAAAGCCTCATGACCTCCAGCCCTCCAGTTTTTGGTTAACCATCCTGATTTACTCTGAGCTGATTTTTCTCCCAGGAATTGTTGTTTCAGATCCTAATTTAGTTTTGGAGGTGCATTCTAAAGGGTCTTCTGCATTGTCTTTTTATCCTACAATTAATCTCAATTGACTTTAGTGTGCATTTTCAAAAAGCAAACTGAACTGTCTTGTTTGTAAATGAGAGCTCCTCAGCTCTGAGGAGAAGTGGCATCTTACTTCTCCCAGCCAAATGGCAGCTCAGGCTGACTGCAGTCTAGAGGGAGAGTCGGCTGGGGTGATTCCTAGAGGTTCAAGTGGCCCGATAGGGAACCACCCAAAAGATTAATTAAAAGAAGGCTCATCCGTCCAGGAAACGCATGTAAGAGCTTATCACCCAGCATTTTGAACCCTCTCAGAGGTACCAGATCAGAGAGAAACTGAGACATGTAAGAGTGTTTTCTGACTCAGAGGTGAAACATTGAGGAGCCTGCCCACAATCAGCACACTCTGATCCATGATACTGAACCCTAGATTACAGTTCACTTGCTTCTTGTAAAGAAAAATGGGAAACAGATCCTATCAAAATAAGGAAGGAGAAAGAGAATGACCTCTTAGGCACCTCAGTTTATGGTGCTGGTCATTTCAAGTATTTGTGTAAAAGAGAAGGTTCCAAGGCATGCCAGCTTTGCTAGCTCTGCAGCAGGTTATAGCCAATTCTTGTGCACAAGATTTTAGGAAAGGGCAGATTGCATCAAGGAAAATTCAGAGCTCAAATTCTGGACCTACTAATATAGAATTAACATATCTCTCAGGCTTTCTCTTTTCTTTTCTGGCTACCCTAAAACTGACTGGCTAACTTTTTATGGTGATTGTTGACATAACTCATTGTTTATGGTATTTGCAATTAAAAGGCTACCTGGAGAGGTAGCCTGCAGGAGAGATCCTGCAGCCAGTTCTAGCTAAAATGCACACATTCAAAACTCATTTTTGAACTGAAAAAAAAAATGGGTAAAAAGGTTTTTTAAAAATCAAACTGCCATGGAGATAGCTTTTCCCAAGACTTTGATCCACAGGCCTAATTAAGTTACTAACCAGGGCAACTAAATTAATTCCAGTTTCATCCAAAGAAATTTGGATCTAGCTGTCCTTTCATACTGGTGAGTTGTGTTGCCATCTCATGGCTAGAGTTCTAGGGTAAAATCTGTTGGAACTTTGTGTGCCCGTGAGTGTGAATGTTTAGGTATATTTTGTGTATGTCCATGTATTACATGTTTGTGCTTACAAGGTTCTGGACAGGACTAAAAGTAAGAGGGCGCTCATAAATTAAACAAACCCAAATGGTTCATGTGAATTTAGTAATCTATGGTAAATAAGCTGGAATAGTATTTAAAAAAATAAAAAGGTATTAGTAAAGTAATAGTAAAAATGTTTTGAAATTGTCACAGCATGCATTTGTTTTGCCTGGGTTTTACCACACATGTTTATGTTCTTAAGGTGTGAAAATTTGACATAAAGGTTACAAAACTATAAACTTGGGCAAAGACAAAATGATCTCTTTCAATTAATTTTTGATAAGTAAGGTAAATTTAATATTTGGTCTTATGATAATTGCTAAATCTCCTGAGTCATACACAAAAAAATACCCATGTGTTTAACTGTACGGTAAAAATGTAGACGTGCCTAAGTGTCACCAAATTAGAACGAATAAAACACCGGATAGAGCACAAAACAGAAACTTATGGACAAAGGTTTATGAAAATATTTTGGTTTTGATCTTTTAATCCTAGCTGCACACACTGTATTTTCCCACTGATTTCAATGTTTGTGGAAAGGTACACACCGTGTTTCTAACCCATACTACCATCGGATATTAACAGTACTGTTAGAAGTTCAAAGCTGTCCTAGAAGTGGTACCTATAGGAGCTTAAATTGGAAGGTTTAGTTTCCCTTGGTCTTGAACACCTCTTGTCCTACTCATTACAAGCTAGCCGGTTATGTGTGCATTATGTTGCTGTAACAAAGTTTTTGCCTTGGAAAAGATTCCTAAACTGTTAATTTTTATATGGTTATTTATTTTAAGATAAAAAGTGAATGTTAAAATCCAAAGAGAATCTCAAAACAGTCTTACTCTTTACAAATAGTGCATGTACTCAAGTTTACACCCAAGGTGAAAAAATGTTTTGAGAACAGTTAGTTTTAAAACAGCTAAATCTTGATCCTCATTTAAAAGCATGTTAGCACTTTGTGTCACTGTTTGAGGTGCTAAGGAGTGGTGCTGAAGGTTCTCTTCAGCCTACAGTCAGGTGATCTAACATTGATGGGGTTGAGAAAACTATCCTGAAATGAAGGCTTCAAAAGCATGAATTTTCTTCTCACCCTACTTTGTCCACCTGCCTCTTGTACCAATTATGCCGGAAGCTAGCCATAAAAACCGGAATCCCTCTGCCTCATGGCAGGTCCCCAAGGCCAGAACCGTTTTTCTGGAAGCTAGCCATAAAACCTAAAATGATTCTTGCAAAAACTGGCCATCAAGGAATTATCTGCCCTAGTCTAGCTAGTTTACTATAAAACCCCATTCCAGAAGTGGCCTTGCCCTGCACCCAGAAGGAAGGAATGCATACTCAGACAGGCCAAACAAAATCTATATATAAAGGCCTTTCTGGGTTCTGCCACTCAGCCCGTTAGAATTAGCTCACAGCCTTTCTGTCCAGTGATATTTCCACACGGCTGTCCACACTTTAAACATAAAACTGGGCAATTTCCCCTGCATCTTTGAGTGTTCATTCTGAAGGCATCCATGTATAAGTTTTTAATTCTTTCTCCTATTAATCTTCATGTCAGTAAATTTTCAGCAAGTGTTTATGGGAAAGTGGCCTTTGCTCCCAAACTTTGGGGGCCAGGGACGTTCTGATCCCTATGATGCCAATAGATTTTGTTTGGGGATGTGGTGTTTTGGAATGATCTAATTAACTAATGCCTCTAAATGGGATGTTCTAAAATGTCTACTATGTCTATTAAACTATAAAGTGATGTCATATTGGTTTAAAATATCCAGTCTTATTAAAATGCTTATTTGTTTTTCTTGGTAAGATTTATGAGTTTAAAAGCAAAAAAGCAATAGTTAAAACTAAATTTTGATCCCTGTTCTGTGTTATATATCTAACTTATAGGGTACAAAAGTGGTTAACAGAAAAGTAACTGAAACTGATCGCTATGATGTAAGTGAAGTGCTAAGGTAAATAAATAAGTTAGATAAATTAGGTAAATACAAATGGAATAAATACAAATGAAGTTTTCATATAATTTAAAATCTGAAAGTCAGTATGTTATGTTAAAGAAGATAATCATAAAATGTCTGAGTCATATATAAGGGAAAATAGTAGAACATTATTTTTTAAACCTAAGTTTAAGCTTCTATACCTTGATATCTTACTTTTATATTTAGGAATGCTAATAAAATTGGTAACTGATAAGAATTCAAAGTTACTTTAACTTCCTGGGTTTTTCTAAGAGTTGACATTATCATTAATACATGTAACTGAAACTTCTAGGTGGAAAGGAAATAATTCTATATAAAAATTTTTAATGAAAAGTTTATGACATAAATATGAATACTTTTGTTAAAAAAAGTAATTTTTTCTAATTCATTGGTTTTGGAAACTGCTTTAAAATTCAATACTCAAATGATTGTTAAAGATTAAATGGATATAAACTTGAAAGGTTGTAAAAGGTTTATAGAAATCTTAACTTTCAGTCATATTGGTTAAAATTACATGGATTTGTTATAAGATTTTATTAAAATTAACTTTATCATTAATACACTAACACAATGAAAAATTTGGCTTTCTCTTTTGACCTAGAGTTTATATGATCTTAATAGGAATAACAAAAGTTTTGAGGAACGACAAAAGAGTTTTTATTTACCTTTTCATAAACTGCAAAAAGGGAGGGAAGGAGAGAAAGACACAAGTTCAGCCTGCCTCCTCATTAATTTGTACTTCACTCTGTCTCTATTAGGTCTTTGACAAACTGAGTCTCCTCTCTGTCAAAGAGTAGGCTTTTTGCAATTTTAAAATATTTGAATTATCAGTTTGGCTAAGAAAATGTCTGTAATTTTATAGTAACCTGCAATCCTGCTTCATGAAAACAAGTGTTTTATAATGAACAATTCATGACTTCTTCTTTAAGCTTTCACTAAAATTTAGGGTTAATAAAACTAAGAATTATAGTCAATGCACAGGATTCTCCATATAAAGTGTACCAAAATATAAGATATTTTTAATAAGAAATTATAAAAGAAGCATAGAATGTCTTTTTATTAAGTATATACCATTTTGTCTAATTCAGAGTTTATTTAAAGGTTGAATGAAAACATGGATTCAAAGAGAAAATTTAAAAAATAAAAAGTAATTTCTGAGTAAGAGATAGAAGTAAAAAGGCAATGAATATAGAAGTATATATACATATACACATACATATATGTTTTTGTTGCCTTTGTTGCTTTGTTTTGGATAAGAAAGGTTAAACACGAAGAATCATGTAAAGAAATGATCTTCTATGGAACTTTTGGTCCTTAAATCTTAAATGACTGGCTATTTGGGAAAAGGGAATGTTATGAAAAAAAGAATGTTTTCAGAGGCATGTTTTGTAGATAGTGTATGGTACTAACAAGTTCAGATAAAATTTATAAAGGGAATATATTGAAGAATTTTGTATGTGGTCCAGTTGGCTATAATTAAGAAAAGAAATTTGGTTAAAACAAAGTCTTCTGTAGATATTAATTTGCTTCTTAATGAAATGACATGATGTACTCATTTTGATTCTATAACCTGTTTCCTTTGTAATTTAGAAAGTATCACACTACAGACGGTTTTACTTTACTTTTCAGTAACTGACCAAAAAGAAGGAAAGGTATTATACTCTATCAAGATAATCCCTGTGCCCTCTTTATTAGGTTTTGAATAACCAGAAAAACTGAACATTAAAAGGGTTAAGGTTTATACCCATCTAACTTACTTTATCACTTTTAGAATCTTTTGATGACTGTCTCTCTTGGTTAAATAAATGACCCTTATTTTATACTACTTTGTGATTGTATTTGAACAAATGTTTTAAGCCTTTGCTATCTGACAAACTTTCCAAAAGCCTAATTCTAAATCCAATCTTTTGGATATATATATATATATATATTAGGACTGCTGAAGGTCTAAGACAGACATTAGATTTATTTGGTGCATTAAAACCATATGGGAAACATTGTCAAATATGAAATGGCATTTAACTTTGCTTCGGCTGTATTTGTATAAGTATGTTATTAATATATATGTTCCAGGATTTCAAAATTTTGTCATATCTTGGTGTATGTCTTCAGTAATAATTAAGGTTATAATGTAAATTGCCATATGCAACAAAAATAACAAATTTTGTTTGTCAATTGTCTGTTTAACCATGGCTAGTCCAAGTTTTGTCATCCCTAGACAATTATTGTCTGTCTTTGATTCATCTCAGAGAGTACGTTTTTCTCGCTAAGTCCAAACTTTGCTTCTTCAAGTAAAGTCACGGAAAGGACAGACCAGTTCCCTTGAACACAGGTGTCCGTTAACATTGGAGATTATGTACCATTGGCCTAAAACAAAACAAACTTCCAGGAGATTAGTTAGAAAACTAATATGTCCTTCAGTATCGCTAACTCAACCTCATGAGAATGAACTAAATTTTTATGAAAAATACTTTTTATTTGAAACATTACTGATTCTCTTGTTTTGTTTTCCAGAGTCCTGACTAATTTTAGGTAAAAAATCTCGTTTACCTGATATGTCCACGACCTCGAACTATTGAATGTGCCAATACACTGTGCAAATATCCTCCCTCTGGTCGAGGACTGTCATGGAAGAGGGGGTACGTGAGACTCAAGGGCATAATCAGGGGTGGAATTAGTTTAGAACCTCCAGATGAAGGAGGGGCACACAGAACCCCAAACAAATACTGACTGAAACATTCTGTCTTGTGAGGCCACGTGGTACACATATCCATCCCAATCATCAATTTTTTTTCCTCCTTGCTATACACTTCGCACGTGCTGAGTATAATTGTTCTCGGGTATAGGTTTACACAAAAGGAGATATAACGAGTAATTTATGAGCCACCTTCGTGTAAATTACTAAAGAGACTAAAATATTGTGACACAATAAGTCTCCAAATCCCTTAGCTTAAATGGTTAATGCTGCTTATGTTTGCTACAAGTCTACCGCTAAACCCAAGAATATGGTAGTTCAACACTTGCAGATGAATTAATTTTGTAGCCTTGCCTTTGACATTGTCCTCTCTACAATAATGTTGCCTAGAAGGTTTTAAAGGGTGGATGAGAGCCTGGCTACCTCCAGTCCCGTGTGGTCTGAAACATTTAATTGGTTATAAGCCCTTTTGACTCTTCATTCCTCTTGGCCACATGGGTCCCACTACACGGGTCCCACTGATGGACCCAGGGCAGGCAGCCACACCACCCAGGCAATGGATGGGAGAAAATAAGAGTCTGGCCATAGATGCTGCTTTTGGCAGATCTTGGCCAAAAGGGGGAACTTGTGAACTGAAATAAAATCTCAAGGCCCCTCCCAGCCCCCTCAACGTCTACCCCACAACCAGGTGAATGAATGGACTCCCTCTTGGCTCACCAGATATCCAAAAACTAAATTGCCTGCCTTGAGGAGGGAGGTCAGACATGCCTCATCATGACGCCTCCCTTCTTGGAGACATCCTTTGTAACTCATTAACAGTCCTATGGCTATACCTGCAGGTCATCAATTTACTCGGAAAATATATATCCAGTGGCTTGTCTCTGATTTACAGGCTTGCTTATGTTAACATTCCAAGCCTTTAGACAAAAGCTCCATGTCTTTCATCAGTTACAAGTCAAAGAGTCTTTAAACCCACCTATCACCTGTAAGCCCCTCATGCTCCCAGAGGGCCCACCTTTTGGGGCCATAACCATTGTGTGCCTCCCACATATTGATTTATGACTTTACCTGTGACCCCTATCTCCCTGAAATATATACAACCAAACTCTAAGCCAACCATAGCCAAGTCCACGTGCCCAAGTTTTCTTGGGAATCACTCAGGTCATGGTCCTCAAATTTCCCTCAGAATAAATCTCTTTAAAGTTATTTTACACAGTTTGGCTTCTTTTCCATTGACACAGTATATCCTTAAAGTAAGGGTATTTTATTCAAGTTTCTGTTTAATAAATGAATTCTCTATAAATGTACTCACAGGTGATGATCTCTTAGCCTTAACTCACTACTTATTAAGGCTGGATCTTCCTACCTGGAAAGCTCTGAACAATAGGAAATTATTCTGTCTCACTCCCTGTAAATCCTACCCACGGTGTCTGGGCCTCCTTCAAGGGAACATGCAGACCAATTCTTACCAGTTTCACTCCTGATGGCCCTTCACATACTTGAACATGATTAACACATACTCTTTGGACTCTTTTGTGGTTTTAATATGTTAACAGAAAAGAAAACAAACACTACAAAATAATTTGAAAAGGTTTATTCTGAGCCACATTTGAGGACCATGGCCCAGAACAATGCCCAAGATTCCTTGTGCAAGTCTTGAGCACTGTGGGTGGATTACAGTTTTTTTGTTTTTGTTTTGTTTTTTGTTTGTTTTTTGAGACAGAGTCTCACTGTGTTGCCCAGGCTAGAGTCCTGTGGCGTCAGCCTAGCTCACAGCAACCTCAAACTCTGGGCTCATGCAATTCTTCTGCCTCAGCCTCCAGAGTACCTGGGACTACAGGCATGTGCCACCATGCCCAGCTAATTTTTTCTAGATATTTTTAGTTGGTCAATTAATTTCTTTCTATTTTGAGTAGAGACAGGGTCTCGCTCTTGTTAAACGCCTGGTTTCCAATCCTGACATTGAGTGAACCTCCTGCCTTGGCCTCCAACAGTGGCTAGGATTCAGACGTGAGCCACTGCACCAGCCTACAGTTTGTTTTATACATTTCAGGAAGAAGGGGTTACGGGTGAAGTCTTAAAATAAAACATGGAAGGCTACACAACAATGGTGGGCCTACTTTGAAGCAGGGGCTTACAGGTTATGGGTGGGGTTTAAAGATTCTTTGATTTGTAAGCTGGTTAAAGACATGAAGCTTTGTCTAAAGGCTTGGAATGTTTTAAGATAAGGAGTCTGTTAAAGAAACATGTTACCAGACACATATATTCTAGTGTAAATTGAGAACCTGCAGGTTCCTTTGCCACAGCCCTGAGGCCTGCAAATGAGTTACAAAAGGTGTCTGCAAGGAGGGAGGGGAGCATGATGAGGCATGTCTCACCTCCCCTCCCTTGTGCAGCCAATTTAGGTCTAGGATATCCCTTAGCCAGGAGGGGGTCCATTGAGTCACCTGGTGGTGGAGGAAGACTGAAGATTTTTAGTTCACAATTCCCCCTGTTGGACAAGATCTGCCAGAGCCAGCATCTTTGACCAAACTCTTATTTCGTCCCATCCATTGCCTGGGTGTTTTGGCTGGTCCCACTACCTGCTCTGGTCCATTTAACCCTTCACTAATTGATTATGGCCAAGAGGAACTGAATATTCAATGGACCTTGTGGCCAAAAAGGACTGAATAGCCAAAAGGGCTGCTCTATAGCCAGTTAAGTGGTCGTATTCAGAACAGGGGTTGGAGATATACGGACACTCTTTAATCTTTAAAACATTTGGGTAATATTAGAGTAAAACCAAAATGTCAAATGCAAGGCTATAAAGTCAATATATCTACAATTGAAGTATATATTTTGGGAGGGTTTAGTTATAAGCTTGTAGAAACATAAGCATTGTTAACTATTTAAGCTAAGGAATTATAGATTTTTGTTTGTGTTACATTATTTTAGTCTCTTTAGTAATTTCTTCTAAGGTGGCTGATAAATTATTTGTTACATTTCCTTTTGCATAACCCCATAACTAGAACAATAAACTCAGGAAGTTAAATCTTCAAGAAGCAGGAAAAAATTTTATACTTGGGATGATTACTTGTACCACCTGTTCTGCAAAGAGAAAGGTTTTCAGTTAGTATTTGTTTAGCTTTTGTGTGCCCTTTTTGATCTAGAGCGTTTAAACTAATTGGATCCCCTTGGAATTGGTCCTTATAGTCTCACAGGCCCCCTTTTCTCTGATAGTCTCTGGGCCTAGAGGGAGGACGTTTGAACAGGATCTTGCAGATTCAAAGTTTTATGTCTTGGAGATATCAGGTAAACTTATTTACCTAAAATTTGTCAGTATTTTGGAAAAGAAAGCAAGGAATCAGTAATCTTTTTTAAAAAAAGTCTTTTTATAATTTAGTTCAGTCTTATGAGTTGAATGAATGATGCTCAGGACATATTATTTTTTTTAATTAAAGTCCTGAAGCTTATTTTGTTTGGTCTATGATGTATAATCTCAAAAGTTATTAGAGGCCTGTATTTAAAGGAACTTGTCAGTCTTTCCATGATTTTCCTTGAGGTAACCTTTAGACTTAGTGACTTAAAAAAAAACCAACTTTTTAAAGAATTAAAGTAAAATGAAAGACTTAGACAAGTTATGGCTAAATAGACAATTGACGAAGCTGGTTATTTTTTGGCATAAGCTTATTTAATATAATGACTATAATATTTCTGATAGCATACACTAAGAATATCAATTTTTATAAATATCAGAATATATAATAATATACAAATGCAACCCAAAGAAAGGTAAACCCAATTGTATTGACAATGTTTTCTGTATAGTTTTCACTGCCAAATAAATTTAATATGTTTGTGTTAGCCTTTCAGTGTCTCTAATATATAAAAAAGTTAAGGTCAAAGGCTGCATTAAGAATTTGGGTTTAGAAAGTTCATCAAATATTAAAGACTTAAAACATTTGTTTAAATACAATCACAAACCCACTATAAAATGAAGGTCATTTTTTAACTAAGAGAGACAGTCATCCAAAGATTCTAAAGGTGATTAATAGATTAATAGTGGAACCTTAACCCTTTAAAGTTTAGTTTTTGTAGTTAGTCCAAACTAATAAAGAAAGTACAGGGTTTATCTTGATAAAAATTTTGCTTTTTTTATTTTACGCCAATTACTGAAAAGTAAAAATAACCTTCTATAGTGCCATTTCTTAAAAAAAATTACAGGTAAACAGATTTAGAATTAAATGAGTACATTAATATATTTCATTAAAGAAGATATTGATATTTACAGAAACTTTGTGTTAGCCAAAATTTCTTTTAATTGTACTAACTGGACCACATATAAATTCCTTAATAAATATCCATTTATAAACTTTATCCCATCCTGCACAGATTATAGACTAGCTATAAAACATGCCTAAATGCTTTCAGTTTAACCTTTCTTCCCCCAAAATATATTTTTTATACTGATGCCATGTTTACATTTTTACTTATTCATAAGTTATTTTTATTTGGTTTATTTTCTTTCTAAGTCCATATTTTGACATACATTTAAATAACTGCTGAGCCTAGACAAATTATATATACTTTAATCAGAAAACCATTTATGCTGCTCTAGTCATTTTTTTCTTATTAAAACATTTCATTCTTTCATACATATATACGAAATCACATGTATTGACTAGAATTTTATTTTTAGTAACTTTTAAATGTCAGTGAACTAAAGAGCAGGAAGTTAATGAAATGTTATCACAATACACTTGTCATGAAGAAGATTGTAGGTTATTATAAAATTATAGACATTTACTTAGCCAAACTGATAATTTGAAATATTTTAAAATGCAAAAATCCTATTCTTGTATATAAGGGGGCTTCAGTTTCTCAAAACAAGTATACAGACCCCGATAGACAGACTGCAGTACAAATTAATGAGAAAGGCCAATCTGTCTCTTTCTCCCTGCCCCCCTTTTTATAGTTTATCAAAAGGAGAACAAAAAGCTTTTTATTTCTAAAATCTTTGTTATTTTATTATCATATGAAAGTCTAGATCTAAAGAGAAACAAAATTTTTTATCTATTGGTAATTAATGATAAAGTAATTTTAATAAAATCCTATAAACAAATCCATCTAATTAACTGATCAATGGTAAGTTAAGATTTTATAAACCTTTTATAAACCTTTAACTTTTAATGCATTTAATTTAATCATTATTTTATTTAAAGCAGTTTTAAAAACAATAATTAGACAAATAATTTTACCAAAATATTAATATTTATGTTTATAAGCTTTTAATAAACTTTCGTATAGAATTGTTCTCCTCCATCTAGAACTTTCAATTCATATATATCATATCAAGTCTGAGAAAAACATAGAAAGTTAAAGTCACTTTGAACTGTTATCAGTCATCATTTTTATTAGCATTCGTAGCTATATTGAAATAAATATCAAGGTAATAAAATTTAAACTTATATTTGATATGTTTAGTATTTATAAATGACTCAGAATATTTCATGATCACCTTAATATACCATGACTTTATGATTTGAATTATATGCAAATTTCATTAGTGTTCTTCCATTCATATTTATCTATTTATTTATTTTAGTAATTCACTAGATTCCAGTTCATCAGCATGATATTACTTGATGTAGACTGGAAAAAAAAACCATCGAACCAATTTTATCACCAAACAAGGACATAAAGTTGTAAAGTTTTTTCTTCTTACATGAGAATCAAAATTAAGCTGTTTTAAAAACAACTCTAAATAGTCTCAAAACATTTTTTTCTCAACTGGGTGTAAATTTGAGTACGATGTACTATTCCTAAAGACTGTACGGTCTTTTTGAATTCTCTTTGGGATTTTAACAACCATTTGGCTTCTTTTTGTTAAAATAATTACTATAACAAAATTAAAGTTTAGGAACTTTTTTGCTAGGCAGAATCTAGGTTATAGCCACATATGTACACATAACCGGCCAGCTTGTAAACAGTAGGAAAAAAGTGGACAAGACTAAGGGAAAAGTAAAACTCTCCAACTTAAGCTCTTGTAACTACAACCTTTAAGGAGATCTGTGAACCCCTAACAGTACTGCTAATATCATTGTGACACAAACAGTGAGTTAGAAACACATTCATGTATCTTTCCACAGACATTGAAATCAGTGGAAATAAACTGTATCTGCTGTTAGGATTAAAAGACCCAAAACCAAATATTTTCATAAACACTCCACATAAGTTTCTGCTTTTGTTTCTATTTGGTATTTCATTTGGTTTCAAATTTGCTAATAATTAGGCATGTTGCATTTTTACCTTAAACACATAGGTTTTTTGTGTGTATAATCAGAGATTTAGCTATTATTAGACCAGAATATTAAATTTCTCTACTTATTAAAATCATACAAACACAGATCATTTTGTCTTTTCACTGAATTTATTTTTATAAATTTATGTCAAATCTCAACACCTCAAGATCATAAAAATGTCTAGTAAAACCAGGTAAAATCAAATGTAGGTGACAATTTCAAACATTTTTACTATTATACCACGAAACCCTTTTAAAAAATATATTTAACCTAGCTTATTTACCAAGATTACTAACTTTCACATGAACCATCGTGAGTTTGTTTAATTAATCTGAGCACTCCCTTATTTTAAGCCAGTCCGGAATCATGTAACACAAACATGCAATACATGGACTTACAGAAAACATACCTAAACCATATATACTCATACACACACACACACACCAGACACACACCAAGTTCTAATAGTTTTACCCTAAAACTCTAAGCCATGAAATGGTAACACAACTCACCGGTCTGTAAAAAACAGACAATTTGATCTAAATTTCTTCTGACAAAACTGGAACTTGTTTATTGTGGAATACTTTAGTTGCCCTCATTAGTAATTTAATTAGGCATGTGGATCAAAGTTTTGGGTAAGGATTTCTATGGCAGTTTGATTTCAAAAACCTATTCAGCCATTTTTTTTCCTTCAGTTGAAAATGAGTGTTCAGTTGCATTTTAGCTAGAACTAACTGAAGGATCTCCAGGTAGCCTTCCAATTGCAAATACTATAATCAATGAGTTATCTCAACATCAACATAAAAAGTTAGCAAGGTTTTAGCGTGGCCAGAAAAGGGAGAGCCTGAGAGATATTTATGATTAATTGGTAGGGCTACTGTTTGAGCTCTGAATTTTCCTGGAATGTATTGCCCTTTTGTAAAAACTTGTGCACAGGAACTGCTATAACCAGCTGAAGCCTAGAAAACCTGGCATGCCTTTGAACCTTCCCATTTACACAATACTTGCAAGTACAGGTGCCATAAACTAATAGGGTGCCTAAGAGGTCATTCTCTTTTGTCTTTCCTCATTTTGAAAGGATCTGTTTCCCATTTTCTTTAAAAGAAGCAACTGAATTGTAGTCTAGGGTTTGTGTCATTGATCAAGTGTGCTTATTGTGGGTGGGCTCCTCAATAGTGTTCACCATGGAGTCAGCTGCACCCTCTTACCTCTCAATTTCCCTCTTGGGGGTCCTTACCTGTGAGAGGGCTCAAAATGCTGAGTGCTCAGCTCTTATATGCCTTTTCTTGAAGAGCTTTCTTTTAAATTTGTTGAGGGCTTCTCCTATAGGGCACTCTGCCTCAGGGAATGCCCCCAGGCAACTCCCACTCAGGACTGGGGTCCCTAGGATACTTTGTTGGAGAGTAAAATGGCCTTTCTTTTCAGAGCTGAAGGAACTCAGTCTCTTCATTTACAAACATGATAGTTCTGTTCCTCTTTAACAATGCATAGAAAAGCCAATGAGATTAATTTTAGGATAAAAAGACAATGAGAAAGACCTTTTAGAATGCACCTCCAAATCTAAATTAGGATCCCAAACAATAACTCCTAGGAAAGAAAAGCTCTGAGTAAAGCTAAGACAATCAACCAAAAACAGGAGGGGCCAGAACTCAGGAGGACATACAAGTTCCACCAGAGGAGAAGCTCAGAGTGGGGATACCAAGAGGGTTGCAAGTATCCTGGGCACGAGTTTTTGGTCCTACTCTTGGGGCTAAACTGAATCTGAGTCCCATGTTGGGTTGCAATCTTGTCAATAGAAAATGAAGCCAAACTGTAAAATAATTAAGTGAGTTTATTCTGAGCCAAATTGAGGACCATAACACAGTCATACCCAAGAAGCCTGAGGAAGTAGACTTGCTGAGGTTGGGTTACAGTTTGGTTTTATACCATTTCAGGGACACAGGGGTTACAGTAAAGTCATAAATCATACATGGAAGGCATACATGGTTTTAGGCCCAGAAAGGTGGCCATTTGAATGTGGGGAGCCTTACAAGAGTAGTGGTTTAATGACTCCTTGCTGTAACTGATTAAAGACAAAGCTTTTGTCTAAAGGCTTGGAATGTTATGTTATAAGTAAAGCCTAAAATTTCAGAGACAATGCACTCAGACATATATTGGTATTAATGGAGAACTTGCCAGGTTTGTTCTTGTCCTGTTAATGGGTTACAAAGGATATTTCAGAAGGTGAGGGGGTATATGAGACATGTACTTTCCCTCCTCTGGGAGCAATTAACTCTAAGATATCTCTAAAGGTATTGATTATCGTCCTAAGGATATTTGGCCAAGTGAGGGCCTATTCATCAGCAATTGGGGTTGTGGGTGGGTGGGTTGGACTCAGAATATGTTGTTTTGTTCACTGACTGTTATCACTGATGTTTTTAATAAAGATCATCCTCAATTTCCTGTGCTAGGACAGTATTAAACATTAATACCCCATGTCAAGCATGAAGAACCTACAGTATGAACAAAGTAAACAGTACAAGCCAATGACCAAAGGTAAGTAAAGTGATATAATAGCTCTAAGAGAGAAAAGAAATGGAAAACTAACAAGAAAAATGTCATCCAGCAAGAGAAGAAAGAACTTAAAAAAAAAAAATGAAGCATGAGGACTAAACCTGAGAAGAGGGATAAAGGAAAACCAAAGACATCATGGACAACAGTTGGGCAACAGAGGGTGTCTTTGCCCTTCTTGAGAATTGTTTTAATTCATTTGTAACTTCTTTTCCTTGTCATGGAGAAGACAGAACCCAGAAGCATGTGGGTCATTTAAGCAATGAAAGGGAGCAAAGTACGAGTGGGTGACAACAGGTGAAGTTTTTGCAGTAATCACTGAATTTGAGTGGCCTCAGAAGACATTGGACCTGTGTCCTCCATGCCACCGAAAGGTTGCACTTTCGTGGATACACACTTCTCTCCACATCAAGTACACGAGAGTGAATTACTTAAGGGAGCAGAAAACCTGCAAATTAAACCTGCTCCCTAACCATTGCAATGTGGAACTAAGAAGACATAAGCCAACTCACAGTGAGATTGTGTCCAAAAACAAAGCTATGGGAAGTGGTGGAAAGAAAGAAACATAAAGTTTGTCATAATACACTTCAAATTCTGAATGTTTGTCATCCCAGTGTAATCAATTCCAAGGCTTCATAAATTGCCCTTTAAACTTAAGTAATTCAAACACTAAACCATTCAAATCTCACCGTGCCCCAATTTGGGGAAAAGTGGAGACTCCTCCTGTGTTGATAAGATAAAAGAAAAAGGAGTCACCCAACAGGAGAAAGAGAGTTGTTCTGAAGTAAACACCTGGAGGCAATGCAAGAGTTGGTGAGACTTTGTCACTTGCTTTAAACTTTTTTCGATAGAATTTCATCAAACCAGAAGATAGGAATTCATATAAGGTCATGAAAACAAGTTTCTCATCTAAAAACAACAGAAATTTCTTTGAAAAAAGAATAGAATAAATATGTTATCACCACTCAAAATTTAACAAAAAAAAAATCTGCCTATTGGCCAATGTTCCAAGTGGCTTCTGCTTTCTGCAGATGAAAAAAAATCCCCTAGAGCTTCCCAGTTGAACAGTATTTTTGAGCACTTACTGTACAGGACAGGTTTCAAGTAAGAACGTTCTTGGTTTGCAATGAAGTATCTAGTTTTTTAAAACCTCTTTCTCCATCTAAGGACTCATCATTCTAATGCATTTTTGAGCACATCTTCTTCCCCTGTTTTTTTTTTTCCATGCTATGAAATATAAAAGCTTGTCCTTCACTCTGCCCTAAAAACCCGGAAGGATGATCTCAATCTGAAATTCATAGAAAATGCTTTTTAAAAAAGCTATTTTGCTCCTATTTTCCTGGTTCCCATGATTAAAAAATATCACCACGTTCCATAATTATATCAATAAAATTTTCGAGAAATAATGTTTTTCAAAGATCAAAGATTTCTCATTCCATTCACAACCTAAATTTAAAATAAAGTGATATATCCTTTTCACCCTTTTACAAAGCACTTGTAACCTATATTGGCAAGCCAAAAGCAAGTCTAAATGTAAAAAAGGAATGAATCAGCATTCTACGTAACAATTTGCAAAATAAAAATTATTTTGACACCTTTTAACCTTGGTCAATTTCCTGTTTTCTTGCCCAGACCAAATAAATCACCTGTCCAATCCATTTCACCTAAAGGAAGGGGGAAAAAAGCTTGGCAAGCAATCACCAATACTCCTTTAGAGATGGGAACTCATGAGATCTAAAATATTATAATCTAATTTTAAAATACACATTATTAATTATAATTCCACCTCCACACCAGACCCTGACATGAATGATGATTCCAATTATCTTGAAACTTTGTTTCATTGCTTTGACCTCAGATTTTTTCTGTAGCACAGTTGTTTTTTCCCTTAAATCAGTTAAACATTATCTATAGTATTAAATAATTAGCTTTTCCTGTTTGTCACCTTACTCCATTCCCTTCAACACAATAAAAACCACATGAACACCAACTCACACACACAATATATACTTCTTAGAACATGTGTTTATACGTTCAGATAAAAAACTTAATACGTTATTGTTCTGTGTTTTGAGAATCTTTCCAAGGCTACCTTCATCACAGAAACTGTACTAAACCTGAGCCAGCAGACTTGCTTTGCCTTTGCCTTTGTTATCTGGGCTTAGCAAGTCAGTGGCACTTTGGTACAGGGGCTAAATGACATGTTTTTATTGTCTTACACTGCCACAAC